>CM021107.1:627757643-627803827 GCA_007115665.2 Sequoiadendron giganteum
GAGGGAGATACTTGAGAATATGGGAAGGGGGTGGGAGGGAGAGACCAGAGAGAGAGAGAGAGAGAGAGAGAGAGTGTGTGTGTGTTCTCTTGTTAGGCTGGGAGGGAGAGACTTGAGAGAGGGAGAGGGGACCTAGGAGGGAGAGACCTAAGAGAGAGAGAGAGAGAGATAGAGGGAGTAAGATATATACCTAAGCGAGAGAGAGGGGTGGGAGGGATAGAAGGAGGGATATACCTAAGAGAGAGGGGGAGAGAGAGGGGGTTGGACCTAAAGACTAAGCCATAAACCATAAATCCTAAACCCTAAATACTAAACCCTAAACCCTAAACCCTAAACCATAAAGCCTAAACCAAAAAAGAGAGATGGGGGAGGGAGAGAGTGTGTGAGAGAGAAACACAAAGGGAAGAAGGAAGGTTGAGAGATTAAGAGAGAGGGAGAGAGGGAGGGGGAGAGTGAGAGGGAATGAGGGAGGGAGAGGTAGAGATGGAGAGAGGTAGAGAGAAGTATATAGGGAAGTAGAGATAGAGAGGGGGGAGGAGGGAGCGAGAGAGATAGAAGTAGAGAGGGGAGGATCGAGGGATAGAGGGAGAGAAGTGTGATAAATAGAATGAGAGAGAGGAGGGAAGGATGAGGGTAGAGAGATTGAGAGAGAGAGAGAGAAGAGGGAGGGTGAGAGATAGGCAGAGATGGATAGGTTAGATAGAGAGAAGTAGAGAGGGAAGGTGGTTGGGATGAAGGAAGAGAGAGATGAGGGAGGGAGAGAGAGAGGTTAGATATATTGAAGTGGAGAGGGAAGGTGGGTGGGAGGAAGGAAGAGAGAGAGGCGGAGATAGAGAAAATTAGAGGAAAAGAGGGAAGGAGGGAAGGAGGAAAGGAGGGAGGGATGGAGGGGGAGAGAGAGGCTAGATAGATAGAAGTATAGAGGGAAGGGGAGAGTGTGTGAGAGAGGTCTAGAGCATAAGGGATAAAAATGTGTGAGACAGAGAGAAAAAGATGATACAACTTGTTGATTACTGAAATTTGACATGGCGATTACTGAAATTTGACTAAGTCTAAAAATTTTGAGATCTTCCAAAAACTAGAATTTGCATTGTAACTCCTAGAGATCTGAAACCACTCTCAAACATCCTTCCTATATACATGAAATATAACTTAAATTATAAGACAATAAACGTCCATATGTAAATTTCAACTTATACTTAAATGTTTATTTCGTGTATATAGTTTCCCTAAAAGATAACAAGAAGAAAGAGACAAGAAAAAGACAAGAAAAAAAATTCAATGTAGACCAAAAAGTGAGTGTGTTATAATGCATTAGCATTTTGGAAATGTTATTTTGATTTCAAAAAATGCATAGTTTTTGAACTCAAAATGTGCGCATTTTTTGAAATTTAACCATAACGCACTCAAGTTTTAAAGCACCCGCGTTATGGCTTGGTAATGATCGAGTCTAGGCTTGGTCAATACCAAGCCATGACACAAGTGCATTTTACTATAACACATTTGCGGTTTCACTATTTCGGGATGAAAAAGTTGTCCACAAATTGGCTACCCATTTCCATGCACCTACCCATGGGTCGCCTTCATTCCTATCCACTGTGGGAATGTTTAGGTGTTGACCTAATTTGAAATTTTAAATATAATGGATATTTGTCAACCTTGGAAAAGATTTTGAAGGTTGAAGTTGATATAAATAAGATTGGTATTGTTGTAAGATGCAAGAGAGATGAAAGGTAGATGTGAGATGGATGAGAGTGATGAATGTGATGAGAACTACAAAAGTATAGATGCGAATTTAAGTAGAACAGTACGAACTTCAAAGTGTTGGATTCCTAAATGCAATGAACTGAAGGTGTCTGAAATATTTCATGCAAGGCTGTGAAAGTGTTGGAGAATTTGTGGTGGATTCCTTGTTGCATTAAGGTGTTGTTTTCTATGTAACATTTCTCTTCTATCTTCTTTATTTATTTCTATAGCAGTGAGCCCTGGTTGTGAGCCTTTTTGGACAATGTTTCCTATTTTGCAGTGAGCCCTTGTACTTATTTTGCAATTACTTATATTGTGAGTTAATCCTTACCGTGGTTTTTCCCTCATTGGGTTTTCCACGTAAATTTGGTGTTCTCTTGTGTATGGTGTTGTTATTTCAATTTTTGTTATCTCATTTCATGATTAATCACTTTAACAGAATAAGGGTTTAATAAATGCATGTGGATTTAATTACTATTGAGGGGTTTGATGTGTTAATTTTCTATAACTCATTCAACCCCCCTACCCTCTTAATTGTCTTTTGCAAAAAAAATATCAAAGTTATGAAATATATATTAAAAAATATTAATGCGATTAATTTTTTGTGGTGGTGAATTGTTGGTGATGAATTTTCCTTAGGTGAATTTGTCATGATGGTGAATTTTCCCATGGTGAATTGCTGACGATGAATTTGTTTGATGCCTAATATTAGGTATCCCCATTTTATCATTTTTAGTGGTCTTTACCTAATGTCTATGAATGTGGGAAACCAGTTATAAGAATCATATGTGAAATCTAAAAATAGTTCAGAAACATCAAAATGGTGTCTACTTATGTATGAATATATTAATGAAAATTCTAATCACTTGAGACTAAAAACAAATTCTAGTATAAATTGTTGGCAAGAGACACTGGGAATATCATTTGGTGTTGTCATTGATGGCAACCCTAGTCATTGATTGGATCCGCACATTATCATTTGATCACACCGACAATCAGATGGCAAACAATTAAGGAAGAACAGAGCATCCAACAGTTTTGTGTTCATCGATTCACATGAAGATTTTATGTTAATAATTTGTGTTGCATATCTCAGGGAAGGTTAATCGATGTATGCTTTGTGTTATCCATGAATCTCAGTGCCTCGTGTTGATTCGTGTGCGAATTAGATCTAGTTGGCTAATTCTCTGTTTTATCAGTACAAAAGCCGACTTCGTGAATGTAACATGTTGTGGATGTTTGGGAAGCAATTATTCAAGTGTGTTTGTGTTCAAGCATATTTCTTTGGGTCCTAGCCAAGTTGTGGCCGACCATTGTGGATGCACATTATACATTCCTCATGACTTGAGCCGACAGTTGTAAATATTTTTGTGTTCTATTAATGCAAAAATTTTATGATTAAATTCTTGATCACGGATATATAAGTGATTGATCATATAATTTTGATATATAAAGAAGGTGTGTTAATACAAATTGTGAATAAGAGCAGAGCAGAAGAGCGATAATGCATAGTTTCACTTGTGCATAAAGGATTTGTGATGCGAGTTTGAGCAAAGAAGAGAACAAGTGTAGAATCAGTCTGTAGGACAGAAGATCGAGTGTTGAGCCTAACCAGAACTATAATCAGACTTTTGCAGAAGCCAATTTATCAGTTCAAATTTCTCATATTGTTTTAATCTAATTATCTTTGTAAGACATCGAATCTTTTGAGTAGTGAGCTCTAGGTAGTGTGCCTGAATGCAAGTGCATTCCCCATATTGTAAACTTCATTTGAGTATACTCATATCATATTGTGGATTAGCCATATCCAGCGTGGTTTTTCCCCTAACAGGGGTTCCATGTAAAAATCCTTGTGTTATAGTGTTGTGATTGTTTGATTCTTATTCATGCATTTTGGTTGAATGTTACAAGTTCTTTGAAGATAAAGATTAATAAAGTTAATTTTTGCACAACACTAATTCACCCCCCCTCTCAGTGTAGCTTGTTTCCAACAATTGGTATCAGAGCTAGTTCCTCGAAAGAAGTCTAACAACTTGGGGAGATCTTGGAAAGTATTTCAATGGATTCAAGCAGTCTTCAAGAACAAATTTTGGTGGCCCTAGATGACCTTAACCAGTCAAAATCTGAGAATCAAGAATTGTAGGAAAGTCTTGAGAATGCTAAAAAAAACATTCAATCATTAAAAGACAAGATCAATAAGGCCAGAGAGAAGATAAAGAAACTTTGTGATCAGATTAAGTAGAATAACGGTAAAAGCATTGAAGATGAGCAAATGAGTCAAGCCCTGAAAGAAAAGACAGAAGAATGTGAAAAACTTACCAAAGATAATGTTGTCCTAAAGCATGAGATGGAATCTATCATGATGAAAATGAACATGGAGGTCGAAGACAGAAAGAACAATGAAGAAAACCTAGCATAGTCCTTGAAAGAAAAATCTGAAGTATTCAGTTGATTGGACAATTAATTGGAACAATCTAAAAACAATGAGGAAGTGTTGGAAAAATAGATTGATGATCTTATAAATGAACTTGCTATTGCAAATGAGTATAAGGAAAATTTCAAAACCAGCTCAGGCATGCTTGATGAACTGATTAAAATTCAGAGGACTCATGGTGACAAGAGAGGTCTTGAATATGAGGAAGGAGAAAGTTCAAAATCTCGACAAAGGAGATTCAGAAAAGGAAATCAGATGAACAATGTTGGAAGGTATCCGATAAGGCAACCTAATGCTCAAAGGTTTAATGGATATTGTTACAATTGTAATAAATTTGGAGACAAGGCTACTCAATGTAGAAGCGGGATGAATCAAAGTAGTCCATCATTCTTAGGTCAGTGCTTTAATTGCAATAAGCTTGGTCATAAGTCAAATTAATGCAGAAATGTGATGAAAAAAAATCATAGAAATGTCAGATGCTATACATGCAATGGACTTGGCCATATTGCTAACCAATGCAGATCAAGATAAAATCACTGGAATAACTGGTTTGGATAGATAAATGTTGTGTGCTATAACTGCAACAAATTTGGTCACATTGCTAGATTTTTTTGGCACATAAAAGGTCTAGTAAACCAAAGGAGAAATGTGTAGAAGGATGTTAAGGGAAAAGGAAAAGTCACTATAGATGTGATAAGGTAGAAAATGAAGAAGAAATGGGTGAAGAAAAGTCCCTCTAATAAAGGAAATGCACCAGCACCAGAACCTGTTTCTAGTAGTTCATCCAGGAATTAGTTTTAGGCCTTTCGCCTAGGGGGAGTTGTCAAGAAAATCCTCTGACCCTCTATCGGTAACTGGCACTAGAATGTGGATAAGTTCAGTAAGTGCATAAATGTTCTATAGATGTTGTTCAACCTATTGGAGAGAGTGGTATGCAGTATTGGAGGTCTGCAGAAGATTTGTCTATCACAGCACATGGAAACAGTGTAACTAGATGAGTTAGGGTAAAAGCATTTATTGCAAGAAAAAGGGTTAAGTATGTGAGTGATAAAAGGTCATTTCTATCTTTCATTTGTCACTTTGCATTTTGAAGAAAATAAGTTTGAAGAGCCCTAAAGCAAAACTTGGAAAAGTTGAGGCAAAATTCAAGTGCGGAGTAGCTTTCAGAAATCAAACTGTGATCCGACGGAAAGGTATTTATCGACAAAAATTGTAAATTTGTGAATTGGTGAAAATGGCTACTCCATTGGTAGTTGAATTTAAGGACAAACCCTATCCCAAATTCAAATGGCATCCCTACAAGTTTGTTGAGACTGACCCATTAGGAGATTTTTCATATGTTTTGTGCAATGTCCTACACACTGAATATATTAGGGTGTATATTCACACTAACATTGAAGAGCTATGAAGCTCACAGTTGCTGAATTTATATAACAATCACATTATAGGAGAAGATTTATGTGTGAAGTCAGAATATAAAACCCTAGAAGAGAAGAAATTTACATAGATTGTTAAATTCTCCGTGTTCAAAGAGACCGAATGGGTTCGTTACATCTTGAGTCGAGTTCATGATGAATTCATGTGGTTAAGCATACCTTCAAGATTACAAAAGAGGCTATAAGTGTCGTTACAGGTCTAAATTCTTCGTGTTGATTACCGATTCTGAAATCCGTAAAAAATCAAATGGTCACTGATGCAATAGGCTCCCAATATGATCGAAGAGCCATGACAATTGAGGATATCATCGAGGTGGAAGTGAAATTCGCATCAATGATCATTGGCTAAAAAATATATCACTCAAGTCAGGACAAATTTGTGTCTGGTAAAACCATTTATGCAACCTATCAAATGGTAAAGGAGAATGTAGACTATGATCTTTGTGAATTGCTCAGAACTCAGTTGATGGAAAATCTGGGTAAGATCAAAAAGGATAAGAAAAATTCCTTCAAATATGGTAACTTGTAGTTATGTTTATTCTTTTATTTCATGAAAGAAGTTCCAAGTATTGGGAAAGTTCATTGGCAAGGCAATCAGCCAGTAGCTGTTCAAATTAGAGAGATGTTGTATTGGATTGGGAACAGTAAAAATAGAAGAACTGCTATCTGGGGGTATTTTTAAAAAAATTAGGATATGATGCATGCCAGAGAAAGGATTCCTACCTCTATTATGGAAAAATATAAGGATACTATTTGTTTCATGGTAGACATTGATCAATGCATGATGGAAGTTGTTGATCCCAGAATAGTCTAAATCATGTCGATGGGATATGAAGTTGAGGAGCGCATTCTCGAAATGTACGCAAAACATTTGTTGAGAAAGCCTCTAGATACATCTGAACAGAGATTCAATACTTATGCATAAAATAATATACAAGTACACAACGAACTCAGGAAACCTGTGTTAGTCAAGAGAGTTAGAAAGGAAGTACAAATCTTTGCAGAAATTATGAGCATATCCATAGAGAAAGTAAGAGAAGCTAGAAGGAAAAGGGCAGAAGCTGAAGTAGAAAAAAAGGCAACAAAAACTGTATCTGTTGGTCCGGAAGCACCATCTACCCGAGTTAGGTCAACTAGAAGCTCTACATCCCTATCTACCCCTGCAGCTCATTCAATCCCTGTGAAAACTCAATCTAAGGGGTCTAGTAAGGATGGAAAAAGGAAGAAGGATAAAAGAAAAAGAGTCTATGTGGCAGTCTCTGAAGATGAAGAAACGGAGTCTAATGAAGGAGTTAGATAAATCAAGCATCAAGGTACTAAGGTAGCAACTGTTACAAAAGGAAAACCCTCTAGTGGAGATGACCAAGCAAAGAAGTTGCAGAAGAAACTAAACAAATTCTAAGAAAAAATTTGTTAAGCAGCAGAATTGATGTTGTTTCTGAAGGAACACATGATGTTTTATCTGGTCCGGGAGAAGAAGAAGAAGAAAACAAGATGCAGCTGAGGATATTCAGATTCCTCCTGAAGTGGACAATGCAGAAATACCTATGGAAATTGAATTTCCTGAAACTGTATCGGGTGAGAAAGTGGAGATCCCTAAAGATAATTCATAACTTGTAGTTGAGGAAGTAGTGGTTGAAGAAAACAAAGTTGATGTGAAGGGAATTGCAGTAGAAGCAAGAGACACTGCTGAGGAAGTGAAGAAATTTTTGGTAGAACTAAAAGAAGAGTTTGATCTTGAACTAATTGAAGGTCCTATTGATCTATCTACCTTGAGTCCAATTCATAAAATGAAGATAGCTTCATTTTCCAAAGCAAAAGCTAGAGAAGAACTACTGAAGTCCCACATTGAGGACAGTGAACTTCTAAATCTTGCATTTGGAGTCTTGGAAAAGATAATTCCCACTCATGTGAAAGATCTGACTAGTTCCTCCTCTAGTGAATTAAAGAAGCTTATCAAATTTGTAAGTACTCATTTTGAGTCACTTGAGAAATCAGCTATGATTAAAGTTCAAAATGAATTTGATGCCAAAAGATTAAATGGGTTGAAATAAATGATAACAAAGAATAAAACTCTGTTAGCCACCTGTGTGCAAAATTTTCAAAATGCTCTATCCGAAGGTGGAAATATTTAAAAATCATGCTTGTCTTTGACAAAATTTACTGAGGTAAATGAGAAAAAGGTTAAGGATATCGAAAAACAGCTAGCTACTACTTATGAAGCGTTTGATCCCTTAAGTGGGGGTGTTGGAAAGTTAGAAGGTGAAGCAGGGAAAACTTTAAGAAACCCCTCTTGACGAAGGTGTAAAATCCTAGTGAATCCTATATACTTCTCGATAAAAAATATTAATTTTATTGGCGAATTTTTTCATTTTTCGAGAAAAAAAATTAATCCCAATTGGCGAATATTTTATAATCCCTAGAAGTCTGTAGAAAACCGTGGTGAATTGAAATTTATTTTAATCAAATAAAATATTTTTCATTAGTGATTAAAACCGTTTTTCAAACCAAAATTTTTTTTCCATCGGCGAATTAATCTTGTTTTCAAAATAGAAAAAAAAAATTGTTGGCGATTAAAACCTTTTTTCAAAGAAAAAAATATATTTTCATTGGTGAATTAAAAAGAATCTCAAAATAATAAAAAAATCGAGTGGCGAAATAAATGGATATGCCAACAAAAAATCATAGGGACCATTTGATAAATGTTTGATGGATGACTGTAGTTGCATTCTGGAAGTAAATCTCTAAAGCACTGGACTTGCGATTTGAAACCTCTGGAATAAAACTAGAACTGTTAGATTTCTAGAAATCAATGGTTGAGATTTTATTACCGTACAAATGGTTATAAAGTTTTGTTTCTCAGCGATCGGACGACCTCGGCAGGATGCACAACTTTCAAAGTGTCGGCTCATTTAATGAATTGTAAGGTGCCATTAAGGGATGTCTTCTTAAATGCTTTCAAATGCCAACTTTAGATTTAACGTAATCTTTTAAATCCTCTAAAAGGATAGCTCTTAAATAAGGAGGTTGGAGAAACGGATTTAGTAGCAGATTGGCACTTTTTTCTTGGCAAATAAATGGTCACTTCCTGCTGGTAAAATTAAGTGAGCCTGCATACGAGGAAAGGTGGCAGCATTTTGAACTCCAGACTTAGAGTTTCCTCAAAATGATACTTCCTGCCAATATCAGGGAATGGGAAGATGAACTGTTGAATGAACATTTCATGTATGGTTGTAGTTGCATTTCATAATGAAATGCACAAAGTGATGGGCTTACCAAATTAAACCTCCAGAATCACCCTATAACCCTTAGATTTAGAAAGATCAATGGTTAAGAATATGCAACTTGTAGACCAACAGTTCCAATTTTGAATTTTCGAGAAAAAAATCATTTAAAGCACTTTGTACTGCTAAGTGTCAAGTGATTTTTTTTTAAGTGAGACACTGAGAGGGTCAGCACACGGTGAGATTTTTTCAAGTCCTTTGCAACGTTAATTTACCAGCCCCTTGGCCTTGATGCCAATCCTAGCGCACAAAATTTTAAAGAAACTTTAAAACACATGTGTCATGTTTATATTTTTAAGTTAATATCATAAATTACTCAAGTTTCGACCATTGGATGAACATTTGATGTATGGTTGTAGTTTCATTCCATAATGAAATGCACAAAGCGATGGGCTTGCCAACTTAAACCTCCAGAATCACCCTATAACCGTTAGATTTAGAAAGATCAACGGTTAAGATTAAGAATTTGCAATTTGTAGACCTAAGACGTTTCATTCACTTTAATGTTCCAATTTTGAGAAATAAAGCACTTTGTGCTACTAAGTGTCAATTGTCAAGTGATTATTGATTTTTTTTAAGTGAGAGGGTCAGCACATGGTGAGATTTTTTCAAGTCCTTTGCAACGTTAATTTATCAGCCCCTTGGCCTTAATGCCAATCCTAACGCACAAAAGTTTAAAACAACTTCAAAACACGTGTCATGTTTATTTTTGTAAGTTAATTTCATAAATTACTCAAGTTTCAACCGTTGGATGAACATTTGATATGTATGGTTGTAGTTGCATTCCGTAATGAAATGCACAAAGCAATGGGCTTACCAACTTAAACCTTCAGAATCACCCTATAACCGTTAGATTTAGAAAGATCAATGGTTAAGAATTTGCAAATTGTAGTCTTATAGACCTAAGACGTTTCATTCACTTTAATGTTCCAATTACGAGAAAAAAATCATTTAAAGCACTTTGCACTTTGAAATTGTACAGTGATTTTTTTTTAAGTGAGAGGGTCAGCACATAGGGAGATTTCAATCTTCACTCTTCAGATTGCTCATTGCAGTGCACCACCTTGTTTTGGATTCCATAGTTCCACTTCCAACAAAGCCATTCTAGTTTTCAAGAGTCGAGACATAGAATCTGGGTAAGTGAAAGAATTCTTGTTGCTACGTTTCATCGTTTGACATTTCTTAAAATCTTATTTTGTCAAAGTTTGAAGTTTGGGTTTAGAGACTTAAGAATTCATTAAAATTAAGAAGGACTAATAGGTATTAGGGAATTCAAATTTCACAACTTCATTGCTAGAGAACCTCCTGAGTTGGCCTCCTTCATCCTTGGGCCTATGCAAAGGTAATTTCCATCTCTTATAGTTGGTATCCATGTGGTGATACTCTGTCAAGAGATCTTTGACCATGAAGGATAAATTCAGTGAACACTCTAACTGAAATACATTAGAAATGAGATCCCTAGAAATATCAAGCATGTCACCCTCGCCATGTGACTGAATAGTTCTTTTCTTGGGGTCATATCTGAATAGTTCTTTTCTTGGGTTCATATCTGATAGCAAGATCTTTAATTAGCTCTACATTCACAAACACATTGGGCACCACAAGTCTTCCCAGGTTCAACCTCCATGGATTGCAAACTAGTTGAAACCTAAATTGTTTTATGTAATGGTACATGAAGAGGTCGTACCCTCGTTGCGGTGTCCAAATATCCCCTAAGCCCTTATGTTTTTCCCATAGTCGATCCATCGAAGGATTCATTCGAGCACTTCTCTTGGGTCTCGGCCCTGACCCAAGGCATTGATCTATCAGGTCTTTATTTAGGAGTCTCTTAGGCTTTTTGATGTCCAGTTGATCCAAAGTCTTAGTCTTTTCAGTTTTCTATTTTTTAGCTTTGGGTTTGTATGTACTCTCTTCCATTATTTAAATCTTAATCTTTTGATGAAAATAGCTTCTCAGCTGGGTTTGAAGTACTTACGTGAGTCTCATCGAGTTTTCTCTACAATACATCGATCTTTCTTTTTTTGGCTAAAATGGCATAGCCATTATATTATATTATTATAATTATTATAAAATATTACAAAACCTTATTCAAAATGCATACTGGGAGGAAAGAATCGGGAAGAAAACCTCTAGTTGTAGCATATTTAAATACAAAACTAACAAAATTGTTCCATTAGTGGAGCTCAAAATACAAGCCAAAATAGGCACCCATTCCATAGGTTTTCATCGTGACAATCATAAAATTTCTTCAAGTCGACAACCCTCCTTTTATCTAGGTGGCCACCCAAAGTGAGCTACAACCCAAAACCCATACAAACATTTAATCTTACATGATAGTTGTCACCACTTTGAGTGACACTTTGGCCCTAATCTTCTTTAAGGTTCTGGTGATGTCACTTTGTTCATTCAATAGGAAGTTCGTTGTTGTATTGGGGGGACATCCCTAAGTGTCCTACCAATGATGTTCACTCACGTCAATAAGGCTTTCATACTCCACCTAGGGTTCACACTCACCTTTTCATCCTCATTTTTGCACCGTCATCATTCATGTCAACACTTGTCGTGGTGAGAGATCCACCAAGGCACAGGTACACCTCTTGTGTAATTCCGGAGAATCAAGAACTTAGAAGGGAATCTATAATATTTGCACCAAGCTCCCGGAAAGACGTCTGATCAAAGCTTTGTTTGATCTCCACTGTTCACTATTGTCAATAGTGCATGACATACGTCATCTTCCACTAGCTTAGTATGTTGTCTGATAAACCTTTTTTGATCTCAGCTTCTCATCCTCGTCGTTAATGTCACCCATGTCATTATAACTAGGTCCCACTACGGAATTTTTCCTTCTCATCGTTGCATCGGGGGAACAAGCTCTTAGATTCTACCAATGGAATTTACTCTCATTGGGTTACTGCTCACAACTCTCCGGCCACCTCCATGTGGCGTCCTATCGGAGCTCTCCTTCAAGACACTTCTCTTTCCTTTTGTCGGGCTTCGGTTGCTTGACATGTGGCCACACGGAAAGGAGAGATGGGCCTACTTTCTTCTTAGATGGGGCCCACACCATCTCTCTTCGAAACACGCAACCAGCAAGCAAATCAGATCACGCAACTCCAATTGCGCCACTGGCTCTCTCTTCCAAGTTGACTGAGTCAATGTGCACCCAGCTCATTCTGTGGGACCTAGCTCAATATGGGTTACCACTCGCAACTCTCTGACCGTCTCCACGTGGCATCCTATTGGAGCTTCCCTTTGAGATGCTTCTCTTTCCTTTTTTCGGGCTTCGGTTGCTTGACACGTGGCCATGCGGAAATGAGATATGGGCCTACTTTTTGGTCGGATGGGCCGACACCATCTTTCCAGTACGCACACTTTTATAAATGCAGATTAACACTTATTGAAGACTTAAGACATCCTGCAAAATAATTTCCTCTAATTGAGGATAATTTTTTAAATTGCTAATGTCTTGCATTATGAAAATTTCCCACTTATCACACTCCATGTTCGCCAAGCAATCTGATAATTTATTCCCTTCTCTGTAAGTATGAGTGATCTGATAAGATTGAAAACACTACAATAAAGACCAAACTCTTTCTAGAACATACTTTAAACACCAGTTTTGTGTGTGCTTTACCTTACAAGCATTAATAATTACCAATGAATCACCTTCAATATGCAAGTTACTTATGCCATACAATAAAGCAATTTCCAGTTCCATTAAAATAGTGTTTGTCTATGCAATCAGAACTCCAAGCTTTTTCCTTTCTACTTCTGCCCTAAGCGAAATCTTCCAGGATTTTGTAACAACTATGCTATCAACTTGTGATATAATTCACTTCAATTTTGGTTCATAAATGCACCATCCGTGGACCGTCTTTCAGTCTTGTCATCAAAGAAGAACATTTATTTCAAATATCTCGAAGTCGACGATGCATTGGGATGTCACATCAGTCTTTCACCGATAGCCACCCTCTCCATCGATGGACACCTATCCTTTGTTCTATCGGTCGGACGCCGGATAATGTTTCCCCGATGCACCATAGTTCCCCTAATATACTTTATGCATTTGATAATTCACGCCCACGGTTATAGTTCATGGTTACTTTTGTTGACAACTTGACTCTATCAGTATATCGGAAGAGCACCTTAGGAATCAACCTGATAGAATATTGTTACACCAATACTAGGTTGTGAGTTATTTTCATCGGGTCATCGGTGGGACTGTGATGGGGGTTCTACTAATGAAACATTGTTAGGCCGATGGTATTGAATTTTGTTAGGAATGGGGGAAGAACTACGTCACTACGGAATTTCAAAAAAATTATGGATGCAATGTAGGCTATAATATGGATATTGTCACACAAATTTCTACAATTTGCATTGTTCATAATTTATGAATCATAAAATCAAAGTGTCATATATTTTTGTGATTATTGATATGTGGAAGATAAGAGGGGTGGACTCGGTGGAGGCTAGTTTCTTTGTAAAGGAAAATTAAATTTCCTTTTAAGAGATCAAATTTAAATTTTAATATCATAATTTTATGGATGATGGAATACAATATAAAATATCATCAACTACAATTTGACTTTGGCATATGATTCATGAAGTGCAATATAATATAAAATATCATGAAGTGCAATATAAAATAAAATATTCTGAAGTGCAATGTTTCACAATTTATTTGAATACAATATAAAAAATCATCAACTACAATTTGGAATATAATTCATGTAGTGCTTGAGTGCAATATAAAATAAGATATCATGAAGTTCAATGATTCACAATTTCAATGTTCATTGAATACAATATAAAATATCATCAACTACAGTTTGGACTTTAGAATAATGGAAACGGATTCGTGAAGTGCAGTAAAAATACCTAAAACCTGCTAATTCTCTTCTATTTCCCAAATGGAGTCAAGTTCCTCAAACTAATGCTCATCTTGAGATAAAGTAAAAGAGTCATCTTGATTTTGAGTCTGCTTTTCACTTTCTTCAGCCTGTATCTCAAATTCAACATTCATTGTATGATTTGTGTCAATTTCAATATCATTGTCATATGTCCCAGGCCCACTGCCACTGCCACCAGTACCGACACTTGGAATTGGAGAGACTGTGTTGCACGACCCAGTCCCTCTTCTTTCACATGTGGACCTCCAAATTGTGAGTGCCCTTTCAAAAGGAGAAATTTTGACATTATACACAGTTCTTTTCATCCTCAAGCAATTTTCCAAATTCTTGTCCAGTTTGTTTTTTAACTTTGATTTCAAAAACCCCAATGTACTGAAAACTCTCTCACCCTCCACCAACCCCAATATCCTTGTTTGACATAAATCAACAAGTTTGAAATATTTTGATATCAAACCATACAATATTTCACTCTAACTTAAGCTTGTCAAAACCTTTTTTATTGATCCTGGTTCAAAGGCCTTCTCCTTGCCCATGGATTTACATTGGTCCCTCATAGCTATTTCAAAACTCCTACATTGTTTTCTAAGCTTATTTTTATTTAAAATTCCTTCTATTGTATTTTCATTGTATGTTACTTCTTTCAAAAACTGTTTGAGCGAGATTTTTACTTGATCATGAAAATATTTTGGGTTATCCCGATTTACCCAAAATTGAGGATACACGATACCCATGGCTTCAAGTATTTCATGTTGAGGGAATCTTTCAAGAATCTCTGAGGAAAGAGATTTTTCAATTTCCTTCAAATTATCACTAACAGATTTAACAATGTCCGTAAAATCTTCCTCGTTAATAGGTACTTCTCTACTAGAGCGTCTGGCTATCTTAAAATGGTACATTGGTATCTCATATCCATGTACACAGATACATAAGTGCCCACTTGCATTAAACTATAAATAATTATTAGGATTATTCAAATCAGTAATTTTTCGCCACATCAAATAATTTGCGCCTTCTTGTATTAGATCTAGATATAGATGATCGAGGGCCAAGCATGTAAGTTTACATAGATTGGCATATTCATAAATATACATAGTTTTGTCTTGGGATTTCTTCACAAGATTGTTCATCTCATCCAACATGGGGAGAAGACTAGCTAAAGTCAAGAGTGTCTCTATATCGCTTAACCTATGTAAGAGGTCAGGAGCTTTGTCTATTGTGTTATGATGCTCGTACATCACTCCAATCAAGGATTGATATTCTGAAAGAACTCGTTGCGTTGGTCCATGCAAGGAGATCCATCAGGTATCGACATCCTTGAGAAGCTTGTTTCCAGGTGTTATTCCCTCAAAAAAAATTTGAAATTCAAGGAAACGTTTGGTACTTCGGCAGAAGTATGTGTGGATCTCGTGAACTAGATTTTTAACTTTTGATACTGTAGGAAACTTGCTTACAATTTTGAATGCTAAATTCATTTTGTGGTCCATATAGTGTATGCCAAGAATGCATGGTGCACAAGTAGTTTGTAACTTTGTGCAAACACCGCTCCTTTGACCTTGCATCACTACAGCTCCATCAGCTCCTACACACACCAACTTTTTGGCAATTTTCAACTCATCCATACCTACAATTTCATTCAAAGATTTCTTGACTAGTTCAAATAGATTTTGTGATGTTGAACTATCCTTCATTTTATGAACATGGAAGATGAGCTTGGTGAACATGTTGTTCTACAATATATAAATGCATACAAACCCAAGTATTGTCTACCGCAATAACTTCATCTAAAGATAATGCAATGAAATTTGACTCTTTTACTTTCTCCAGCGTTTGCTCACCAATGTGAGAAGGGAAAGTGGGGAACACTCAAATAAAATAATAAATCAAAATATTTTAGGTAGTTTGTCATAGGAAACCCCCTGGACAAAATATGAAAAACAACACTCATCTGAACAATTTTTGATAGATTTTTTGTTGCCATGGCTTTTCCAAAATGAGCCTCCAGTGTACCTTCACAGTTTTTAATCTTCAACATTCTATGGTTATGCTCTCCATAATTTGTGGCATACTTAACATGAAGACATTCTTCCTTTGATTTCCATCGTACGACTAATTGTTCCTTTTCATCTATGATTTATTTTTTTCGTAAATTTTACCGATATGATTTTCTATAGTGTCAAGCTTTAACTGCATTGTCTTGTCTCTTCCACATTTCCAACTACAAATCTTACATTTGACCTTTTTTTCCCTTTCAATATCATTTTCATTTGATACCCCCACTAGTTCAAGGAATGGATACTTTGACAACCAACCAATTTGAAAATTCCTTATCATTTCCCACTCATGCCCCAATTTTGATTTGTCTTTTCTTTTCTTACTACCAACATCATCCTCATCCCAGTCAATTATCTCATTCTAGCTAACCAGGGTATGCCTTGGAACATCTTCTGTGGTATTGCCATCCTCATTTGATACATTTTTATTTAACTCAATGACAATCTCACCTTGACCTTCCTATGGCAGTGATGGAGATTCTATCTTCAATAATATCTGGTGGAAGAGTTGATGATGTAGCTCCACCTTGATCTGATGGATTATAAGTTTTTCCAATTCCAAAGTAAGACTGTATGGTACCTCCACATTTTTGGCATTTTGATGGCCTCTCAGTCTCTTCATTACCCTCAAGAGTCTTACCCTTGCTACTCGACATATTGATATCTCACTTCAAATAAAAGCTGGAAAAAAATGTCTTCTTGTTTAAGAAAGACATACCAACAAAGAATATATATCTCATTCCCTACTCAAAATCATGTTTAAGACTGAAGCAAGAATGGAAAACAGATAAAGAAATCTTATTATTATAACTAATAACTAATAACAATATGAAGAAATGATCACTCACATTTGAGTCTACGTTTTCGGGTTTCGCTAACTTCTAAATCGAGAAGTAGAACCTTAGAACCGAACAAAATGTGTAAGAATAAATAACAGTTTCAATTGTATTTATATCAATCCATATTTGGCGAATTCCGCGAGATTTTTAAATGGTATGTTAAAAATTTGGTGAATCTTGCATGCTTATACAACGATACTTTGTAATTTTCAAGGCGAAATGTGTCCTCAAATGTAATTATTTTTAAATATTATTGGCGAAATAAGTCCTCATAAGCAACTATTTATAAATTTTAATTGGCAAAATGGGTCTTCACAAACAACTATTTGTAAATTTTAATTGGCGAAATGGGTCCTCATATAATGTTGTTTTAATAGTATTGGTGAATATGTTGGTGTTTTATGACATGCTTCTCAGGATTTCAGGCAAAAATATTAATCGGTCAATTGGAAAAACGTAGTCTATTATGGCGAATTTATTGCCTAAACATACCTCGTAAAAAAAAATCGTTGGCGAATGGACATGCATTGGACCGATAGTTCATGAAATTCAGGCGATCTGAACACCCTGTTGGATACGGTAAATTCACCAATTTTGATTTGCTCAATTCCTAGAATTCGCCAATTGGCGAAGAATCGCCACTAAATTTTTCCCTGAGGTGAAGTGATATCCTTGTTTGACAAAATAAAGAGCTTGAAGCATGAAAATTACAAAATAATTGCAAGAGCATGTGAAATTAGAGGCCTAATTGGCCCCAAGATAGAAACAATGTCAAGTGCATTGAAAGAAGTTGAAGATGCTAAGGCAGTGGGTGTTCCAGCAAAACTTGAGTCTACAGAGACACAATCCTATTTGGTTTGTGGACACATAACAAACCTAGAGAGTCTCAAAAGGGTTTGGGACACGAATTTGACTATGTTGAAGAAATATTTTCCAGATATTTTCAAGTTTTTGTAAGTTGAAGAAGCATGTTTGTACATAAGCAATTTGTTCATAACAATTTTGTCTGATTTTTGTTATGCGGATTCTTGCCTTTTCCATTGATGTCAAAGAGGGAGAATAGTAGAGTGAAAAATTCATAATCATCTTAGGGGGAGAGTTGTGTTTTGGAGGAGAGTTTTGTTTTTGAAAATTTGAAGAATGGCAGTGTAATTGATGTTGGTATTGATCCGACACTTAGTCATTTTTCACCAAGTTTTTCCATCAATGCCAAAGGGGGATATTGTTGGCAAGAGACACTGCGAATATCATTTGGTGTTGTCATTGATGGCAACCCCAGTCGGTGATTGGATCTGTGCATCATCATTTGATCACACCGGCAGTCAGATGGCAAATAGTTAACGAAGAACAGAGCATCCAACAGTTTTGTGCTCATCGATTCACATGAAGATTTTATGTTAATATTTTGTGTTGCATATCTCAACAAAGGTTTGATCAATTTATGCTTTGTTTTATCCACGAATCTCAGTCCCTCGTATTGATTCATGTGCGAGTTAGAAGATCTAGTTGGCTAATTCTTTGTTTTATCAATACAAAAGCCGACTTCATGAATGTAACATGTCGTGGATGTTTGGGAAGCAATTATTCAAGTGTGTTTGTATTCAAACATCTTTGTTTGGGTCCTAGCTAAGTTGTGGTCGGCCATTGTGGATGCGCATTATACATTACTCATGATTTGAATCGACAGTTGTAAATATTTTTGTGTTCTATTAATGTCGACATATTGCGATTAAATTCTTGATCATGGATATATATAAGTGATTGATCATATCATTTTGATATATGAAGAAGGTTTGTTAATATGAATTGCAAATAAGAGCATATCAGAAGAGCGACAATGCACAGTTTCATTTGTGCATAAAGGATTTGTCATGCGAGTTTGAGCATAGCAGAGCATAATTGCAAAATCGGTCTATAGGACAGAAGATCGAGTGTTGAGCCTAACTAGAACTGTAATCACGCTTTTGAAGAAGCTAATTTCTTAGTTCAAATTTCTCATATGGTTTTAATCTGATTATCTTTGTAAGACAATGAGTCTTTTGAGCAATGAGCTCTAGGCAGTGTTCCTGACTGCAAGTGCATTCCCCATATTGTAAACTTCATTTGAGTATACTCAGATCATATTTTGGATTGGCCATCCACCGTGGTTTTTCCCCTAACAAGGTTTCCACTTAAAAATCCTTGTTTTATGGTGTTGTGATTGTTTTCTTCTTGTTCATGCATTTTGGTTGAATGTTACAAGTGCTTTGAAGATAAAGATTAATAAAGTTAATTTTTGCACAACACTGATTCACCCCCCTGCTCTCAATGTAGCTTATTTCCAACATAAATAACTAATGCATTTTGCTTCCTTTGTGAATAGTAAACCAACGATTGGTAATTCTAGCTTTCTTTGGGGTGGGTATAAACATGGTCTTGTTTTTTACAAGATTCATTCAACAGAACAATGTTGCAACAACAAACAATGTGAGCAAGTGGACTAGAACTATATATATGTTTTCTCTCGTTGGAGCCTTTCTTAGTGATACCTACTTGGGATGCCATATGAGCTGTGTTTTGTTCCTAGTTATTTTTGTACTTGTAAGTAACTCCACATGCCCTCAAAAGATTTCAATTTTTTCCTTGGAAAAATCTTGGTTAAAGTTAGGAGCAACCTTTTAGAAGTTTTTGAGTAAGGTTAGACTGTTAGACTGTAACAAATCTACTTATGTTACTACAACTATTGGTGAACAATTTCAATAGATTTAATAAATGTGGAAGATTGGTGTTTTCATTGACTAAGCCTTGCGAGGATAACAAGTTTATATCTAGTCAATTCAAATACAAATCAATAAGGAACAAAAAAATTATGTGCAAATAAATAATTTGTAATAAAAAGCTCTCTATGAACTCATTAATATTCCTTTGAAATAGATAAAAGACAATCATATATACAAATATTTCATTGATTAAATACTACAACACTTTCAAACACCCTTTTACAACTACAACAAATTTGGTGAAAAATAATTTACAAGGAAAGAGCCTATTGCACCTCAAAACCCTAAAAATCCTCTATAAAAATAATGCCCAACTAGGAGACAATATCTTATATGCATGCGCTATAGTAGCTATCTTTCTACAACTTGAGAGATGATTTAATGTTGGATAAATGATAAAAAAATTAAAACCGTAAACAACTCTACACTCTAATAAGAAAAAACCCTCGAAAAAACAACCCTTACAATGAATGAGGAAGTCACATATATAGGCTACAACAATGAAATCCAATCCAAAGGAAAGAAAGAGATTTGGTTGTGTGGTATAACAAGAGTTCACAATACCATAGTTGCCATCTTGATAAACGCTTTGTGCCAAAATCACCCCTTCAAATTGGCTCATGTCAATTGCAACCTTAAGATACCTTATCTTCCCACAATCCATACTTCAATTTATCATCCCACCTTCTCTAATTAAAGGCCAAGCTCCTCTTAAAGATCTTCATGAGACTCTTCTTGTTGGACTCAACTTATCCATTTCCTTTGGGATTACAGGGAGATGAGAAGCTAAGGTTAATGTCATATTCAATGCATGGGTGATCCCACAATACTGGTTTACAATTTTTGGCCAAACTGGACATTGAACTAAATTTTTTTAACTAAATCTTCACTTTTGGATACCTATAGCGGTTAAATCGTGAAAAATTTGAAGATGATGCAAACTAGTGATTTGTGACATTTTGTATGTAGATTCTAAATATATTTTTTTCAAAAAAATTGGAATCAGATTGCACTTCTTTTTCCATCTCCTTCAAAAATTAATTTTTAATAGTAAACACCATTTTAAAGAGTGGTTCATGTACTTGCTAACACAACTTTTTTCTATGAAGGATAAAATTCTATTTTTTTGAATTTAGATTCGTAACTATGATATCTAGTGCATGGAATTGGTTTCATAACATTTTATTGAATATTTTTTCTTAATTAAGTTTTAAAGTCAAACCAGTTACAATTTAGACATGATTTACTTGCTAACACAACTTTTTTTTGTATATATCGAAATTCAAATTTTTTTGTTGGATCAAGGACATCAATATCTAGTGCATTGATATTTTTCAAAAAAGAAATTGATAATCTGCTATTTTTCCACATGTGTAGAACATAGAGTTTGATTTTCAGTGAAAAACCTATGTTTAATCAAACTTTAAAAAAAACATAATAAAACCAAAACATATTTAAATTATATTCGATGGGTAACTCATTCCAAGGACTACCATCATCTAGTTGGGTTTGTGAAGTTTCCTCCATTTTCATCCTCAACCCGAGCTTTGAAAGGTAAAATTTTGCAAAAAATTGGTAGAAGAGGGGATAAGGGCAAAGTTAGAACCCCCCTTTAAATACAAATAAAAAATAAAACCCACTAAAGAGGGGTTTGCTAGAAGGGGGGATTCTAATGATCCCCCCCCACCCCCCTTCTAACGAACCCCTTAAAGTGTTTTCCATCTGAAAATGAATTTTTCCTTCCTCAATGGAATTATAAACTAGTTTTTTGGGTTTACCTGCATAATTTTGACAACTCATGTGATTTAAGGCAAATGGCAGGGTGATCCCACAAAACTTGTTTACAATTTTTGGCCAAATTGGACATTGAATTGATTTTTTTTAACTAAATCTTCACTTTCGAACACCTATAGCGACTAAACCGTGAGGAATTTGAAGATGATGCAAACTAGTGATTTGTGACATATTGTCTGTAGATTCTAAATATATTTTTTTCAAAAAAATTAGAATCAGATTGCACTTCTTTTTCCATCTCCTTCAAAAACTAGTTTTTAACAATAAACACCATTTTTAAAAAGTGACGTGCATTTGCTAACACATAATTTTTTTTCTATGAAGAATAAAATTCTATTTTTTTCGAATTTAGATTCGTAACTACGATATCTAGTGCATGGAATTGGTTTCATAGCATTTCATTGAATATTTTTTCTTAATTAAGTTTTGAAGTCAAACTAGTTACAATTTAGACATGATTCATTTGCTAACACAACTTTTTTTGTATGTATCAAAATTCAAAAAAAAATCGTTGGATCAAGGACATCAATATCTTAGTGCATAAATATTTTTCAAAAAAAAAATTGATAATCTGCTATTTTCCCACATGTGCAAAACAAAGAGCTTGATTTTCAATGAAAAAACCTATGTTTAATCAAACTAAAAAATACATAATAAAACCAAAACATATTAAAATTATATTCAATGGATAGCTCGTTTTGAGGACTACCATCATCTAGTTGGGTCTGTGAAGTCTCCTTCATTTTCATCCTCAACCCAAGCTTTGAAAGGCAAAATTTTGCAAAAATTTGGTAGGAGAGAGGGAGAAGAGTAAAAAAAAGGGGGTTCGAGCGCCTTTGAGCGAAGGGGGTTTGCTCAAACCTTTTTTTCAAAATTTCCATTATTTTTTTTTTTTAAAAACGTGCCATATGGGGTTTGAGCAAACCTAGCATGAAAAAGGGGTTCGCTCGAACTAGGGTGTTCAAGTGAACCCTTTTATGGGTTCGATTGAACCCCATAGTTCAAGCAAACCTCTAAAAACCTAAATTTTTGGTTTTAGGGGCTGTTTTTGCAATTTTCCTTTCTTAATGTAAGTGTAAACTAGTTTTGTGGGATCACTCGGCATTAGATCCATAGTGGTTCTCACAGGCATACCAAATGTGGTTATAAAATTTATTAACAAAAAAGTGATTACTACCCTAGACGTGGCATTGCAAGTTGGAATCGTCTCAACCCATTTGATAAAGTAATCAGTTACAACTAGGATCCATTTGTAGTCATTACTAGACTTTTCTTATATTTCACCTATGAAGTCAACTCCCCAATGTTGAAAAGGAGCATCTACACTCACTAGTAAGAGATTAAGAGGTGCCTACAAATTTAAGCTTACTAGCAAAATTATGGTAGACATCACATCTTCTCACACTTTTAGCTACACCCTTGAATAGAGTGGGCAACTAAAAGCCAACTCTAAAAACTTTATATCCTTTTTCTTTTTTTGAAATGACCCCCAGAAAAATGCCTTGATGGCATTCATCAAACACTCAATTGGATTGTTCTTGATTTAAACACTTGAGTAGTAGTCCACTTAGGTCTCTCCACATAAAAATATTGTGGATCACCACATTCTTTTCTTATTGCACCCTTAGCATTCTCAATTGAGCAGCATTCATCCCAAGTTGTGCATCTCATGTTTAATAGATAGAAGGCAATACCCATGTACCAAGGATCATATTTTAGTGGGCAATTAGTATGTGCATGACCAATATCCACTTCATTCACCTCAACAACCTCCAAGATTGCATGTGCCATCATTTTTTACAAACCTTGACCTCTTACTAGTTTTCTCATTTGAAATTCAATGTCACATTATTGGATTTTATTTATCCACTTACATCTTTTTCTTGATGCTTCTTGTTGGGTAAGAATATCCTTCATGACCATGTGTAGAACATATGTGATATTTTTGCACCAATCAAGTGTGGCCTATAGTTCTTCATAGCTTTGACTAAGGCGCATGCATGCTTTTCCATCATTGAATACTTTAGCTCTAAACCCCTACAATGATTTAGTAAAGAATGAAATAGGCTATTCATATCCATCCTTATTCTTTTGGAGTAACACAGTAGCAATGGTGTAGAATGATGCAAATAAAAATATTTGGAAGGGCCTAGAGTAATCAAGGGAGAGGTAGGGTGATTAGCTACAAGAGCCATATGAATTATAGGCAAAATCCATAAATAAATGATACGATAAATAAGATGAATCAAATCACCGGATTGCTTTGTCACTTAAATAACATCTAAAAATCACTAATCAATAAGATATCATTATCTAAATATTTATAATTAGCAAGCAAAAATGAATTAACATGTAAAGATGCATCCATAATATCATAACAAATCCTTACTATAAACAACAATGTCATCATTCAATGAATGAGAAGACAACAAAGTATCAATATCATCTATCGAAGAATCTAATAGATTCACATCATATAAAGTATTACTAGGTGAAACACTACCATGAGTATCCATAAGGCTTACATGAGATGTAAATGAATGATCATCACAATCATACCATCATATATAAAACAAGGTAGCTCACATAGATCATCATCATCCTTAGATTCTTCACAAGGGGTATCATCAAAAGTGCACAAATCTATATGCATGGGCTATCATAACATGCACAAGGAGATCATCACAAAAACACAACTACATCACGAATAGGTAAATGTGTAACTTCATCAATGTCCATTACACAAGGTGTAACAATAACATATGGTAAAGTCTTAATAGATGCACATTTATCATTGTCACAAGCCATAGGAGAGATAATCAATATGAAGCTTATGGACAAATGAAACAAGTGTATCTAAAAGAAAAGGATAGATGCAACCAACTCCATGAAAGAGGGGAACATATGTAGATAATATAACAACACCTCCATCTAGAAAAGGTGTCCTAATTCATAGCACAAAAATTTACAAGTGTTGAGGATCAAAAGCCACAAAAGATACGAATACATCAAAATTAGTAAGGCATGCATGTAAATCAGCTAAATAAAATGGCATGTCAAGATACATGATATGATTATGATATAACAAAGATACTCAATCCAATTGTGGGTGGATGAGACTACATAGGTATGACATGATAAAGGTCCAAACCCTAGTCAAATCTAGTATAAAATGAATACAATAAAAAAATTTGATCTAAATAGTATAAGCAATGTAAGATAGGTTGGTTCATTATTTTATGTAAAGAAAAACCACACATAAACAATCTAAGCTAATTAAATAATCAAGGCAATTGCACAAAAGAAGTAACCTCGATTTAAGAGGCAAGATTAATATCAAATAATTGAAATTAATGTTATAATAAATGTGAAAAATGTTGAATTCAAAGGTACTTAACTTTAGTTATGATGGATATCACTTTGCACATACAAGAATTCCATTCATAGTGACATCAAAATTTTAGAACCTACAAGATGAATGTTGATTTAGAAATCTAATTTTGAAACTCTCTAGTTCACTACCACAAGTGTCAAGGTGATGTCTACGATTGTAGACTTTAACCTATGCTTAGACCTAAACTTGTGATTCATGGATCTTAACTAGCAAAATTCTACTAATTGAAACTTCCTTGCCTTTGTATGTGTTGTGAACATAATAAAGAGTAAGAGGTATTTATGATCATTTTTAGGGAATATATTGGATTGTGAGGTCATGTTCTAATTCAAAACCTTAGATGAATTGATTCAACAACAATGAACCATGATTGAGAACAACAAACAAGCATGTAAAATGCTCCTTGGATGATGATACGATGTTGGTACAGATTTTTTATCCATTTGTAATTAGGATTCTAGATGTGCTCAATAGATTCTTCTTGCAATCCTATATGTAAATAAGTTCTATACAATTCATTTGAATTATGGTCAAATTTTAAATACATCATCCTAGCATGCAATTTAAAATAATTGCACTTTAGTCAACTCATAATAACTAGTGTGAAAAGGTGGTAAAAGTTTGAATTTTGAGATTTGGGGTCAAGATCTATAAGCACATGAATAATTTGAAATAATTCGACACTTGTGGACTTAAACTAGGGTTATGGATGGAAGATGTAAGGATCCAAAATGATTTATGGGAACAAGTAATGATGGATTAAGATTGAATAATGTTATTTTCAAACTCTGATGTAAAACAAACTTTATTACCATCAACCCAAAACATCGGAGAAAAAGACATAATTATAAATTTTTCACTATTACAATAACTAAAAATCTTATAATAAAAATAATAATTCTAACTTTAGATACACTTATAAAATTACATCCTAAATTTTATTCAAGTCTTAAATTCATCATATCTTAGTTTCGAGAAATTCATAAACGAAGCAGTAAAAGTATTTATTATCGTTTTGAAAATGATTTGCTCTAAGGATAGTACTTTGTCAGACAATATTGTAATTTTATTTATCACAATGAGCAACCAAAGAAAACCCAAAAACATCAGGTAATGATAGATCCGACAGAGGCCCAGGACATTTTTAATTGGCCAACAACGTATAAACGGCAGCCTGTCGTAAACACTTTAATGAAGTGTTTACTACATAAGTATGAAGTATATTTGAATGAAAGTTCAAGAGTAAAAGATAAGTATATTTTTTCTTGAAAGCAAGGTTCTAAACAGTCAGGCAAAGGGTCCCTCTACCAACTACAATACTGTATGCTGTGACGTCCAAGCTACGTTATAATGCATCCCCTAAATGAAAGAAAACAGTTGGATTGGCAAGCAAACCTATATAATCCCTTCTGCTAGAGTATTTAGCATGCTGGTTTGTTCTCTAGTGTATTTGGTGTGGATTGGCAAGCAAACCTATATAATCCCTTCTGCTAGAGTATTTAGCATGCTGGTTTGTTATCTAGTGTATTTGGTGTAAGATTACTAAGAAGATGGCCATGGAGATGGTACAAGGGGAGCAAACTAAGGACTACAAGGATCCTCCTCCTGCCCTTCTAGTGGACAGGAAAGAACTGGCCCTATGGTCATTCTATAGGGCCATTATAGCAGAGTTTGTGGCTACATTGCTTTTTCTCTACATAACAATCTCAACTGTAATTGGGAGCCAGAAGAATAGTGCCAATTGCAAGGGGGTTGGGCCTCTTGGAGTTGCTTGGTCCTTTGGAGGAATGATCTTCCTTCTGGTGTATTGCACTGCAGGAATTTCAGGTACAATCTAGTTTTAGATTTTATAGAAATGCATTAAAGACTTCAAGCTTCAGCACTTTATAATATTTAGAAGTTTTAGATGCTGAAACTTACTTTCCATACAAATTACAACACTCCATCTTCTATGTAAGTCCTGAATTTTAGATGTAATGATATTGTGATGATGGCTAGATCATTCCAGTGTGTGTGTCTGTATAAAGCATGTGATATATTATATTATGAGAGTCTTCAGGTATCAATTGTGTAATTTATGTATTGTCTAAATTATAATTCTTTTCTAATATTCTTCTCCCTAAAAATTGATCTGGTAGAAAGATCTGAAATGTCATGCAAATATTTATGTTTAGTTGTTTCCACAACAGTGTGAAGATGGACCCATTATAGAAATAAGAAATGTAGAACACAAATATTTATATAGCCGTTGTTTACATATCTATTTCCACAAGAACAAACTGAAACTTCAATTTATAATTTTTTCACTCTTTGTTGTCCAAAATATAATTTTATATACGTTTTTTTCTAGAATTTATTTCAATATATTTTACTAATACAGCCCTGCCACAGATAATTCATAGAGACTTGATAGAAGAGATAACATTTCTCCGTAGTTTTTTGGACATCTCCACACCTGAGTTGATAGTTTTGAAACCTTGCGAATCCTAGGGTTGACAGGCTATCCATTTCCATTTATTCATATGTGAATTTTAGTTTGCAAGCTTACAAACTATTATATTTCAAAGTTTATGCTAAAAGATAGCAAGTAAAATAAACGATTTATAGTAATTTACACCAAGTAAACTTTTTCAGTGAGCTTGTAAATGGAACTTCAAAATTATAAAACTTGAAAACTGTAGCAATTCAAATTATAGTATAGTTTAAAGTTTTAAACTACAAAAACTAGCTATAGCAGAACAAATTCAAAAATAGCATAGACCTTCGGAAAAGAATCTTTAGCCTGTCAAATTTGGATGTGTTCAAAACTTTACAAAACAAGCTATAGAGTATTGAATTCGAGGGCCCTTTAAAACTCTACAAACCAAGCTATATCCTCTCAAACAAAAAACTGTTTAGGATGAGATAAGATGTAGATTCTTAACAATGTTTGAGTTGATTTTTGGGCTTGAACATATTCGTATTTAATTGGTCTCTCATCTTACTCGAGAAATATGAATTACAAGAATACGGTCGAGTAGATTATTAACTTATCAAGAAATAGAGACATCCCTAGAATCAATATCTTTTTTCATCCTATTTACTAATGATGGGCCTTTTGAATGAGAAGATATGAATTGAATGGCAATGTTATAGGATCAATAGCATAGTGTAATTAGATTCTGACATTGCCATTTGATTCACTGCAAACAGAACACCCTAAATTACATGAATTGTAAGTTCTAGTAGCTTTTCATTCTCGAACATTTTCTTAATTCATGTATATCTTCTATCATCCTACATGACTCATCTTTACAATGAGAGAAGATGAGTTACAGTAAAGTCGTATGAGAGAAAATGTGAATTATTGGAAAATGTTTTTCATCACATATTCTCTCATACTACTTAGGACCCATCTTCAAGATGAGAGAAGATAGCCAATAAGAATTTGGTCAATCAATTTTTCAGGTTTGAACATGTTTGTATATTCCACATTACCTCTCATCCTACAACCCATCTTCAAGAGAACTTATAAGGTCAATCCACGCTACAGGAAAAACAGAACTTGTGAGGAACTGGTAGCTGAGCTTCTCACTATTGAACATATTCCTATAATACACATCATACATCCTAGGTCTCATCTTTAAAATTGATTTGAAGGTCAATCCATGCTTCAGGAATTATGCATTTTTTATAAAAGAAATTCTGTTTCTTATGAAATCTGAATCAAGTGGTTTTATGCTTGCAGGAGGGCACATTAACCCAGCAGTCACATTTGCCCTTTTTCTTGCCCGGAAGGTGTCGCTACCCCGTGCAATTATGTACATCATGGCTCAATGTGTGGGAGCCATGTGTGGCGTTGCACTAGTAGACTGGTTTCAGCAGGGCTCTTATGTTTCAGGAGGGGGAGGAGTGAACACTGTCCAGAAGGGATATTCAAAGACAGCAGGCCTTGCGGCTGAGATTATTGGAACCTTTGTCTTGGTTTATACAGTCTTTTCTGCCACAGATCCTAAACGCAAAGCCAGGGACTCCCATGTCCCGGTTAGAATAATATTAGGCTTTCATGGCACTTGATTTTATGATAATTTCCTTCTGAAATCACCATGTGTTTCTTTTTTCTTTTTGTATTTAACTATTATAATGATATTGTTCAGGTATTGGCTCCGCTGCCAATTGGGTTTGCAGTGTTCATGGTTCATCTTGCCACCATTCCTATTACTGGCACAGGCATAAATCCTGCCAGGAGCTTTGGTCCAGCTATTGTTTATGGCCGTAAACAACCCTTGGGAGAGCAGGTAACAAACCTTTTTTAGTTTGGCCAATTGGTGAAGGCACTGAACTCTATAGAGAAAAAATAATTTCTAATTCTTGAAAGCTCAGTTTTCTCAGAAACACTTAAACATTGAACTCTGCTTACCACCGATATGCTTGAGTTTGTCTATTTCATTTGAGAAGTTTGCTATATAATTTCTAGATGGAACAGGAGGTTATGATGGCTGTTGATTGCTTTGGAAAAAAAACTGGATCTTATGACAGGCTCCTTGATTGCATTAACCTCTTTATACATTTCATTATTTTATGTGAATTATCCAAAAGAACTTAAGACATTTAGAATCACCATAACCCAACTGGTAGTCATGGCCTACTTTATTATTAAGATTTTAGATGATGATGCCTCCTCTGTAACTAAAATTCCATTGGCCCTCTCTGTTGATACTATTTTAGTCTTCTTCAATTTTCAGTCTCTGTATAGGGGACACTGTATAAGGGACACTGTAAAGTGTCCACTTACAAGGACCATATATTTAGGGGAACGCATAATGTTTGTAGTATAGATTTCCTATTTAGTTAAAACAAAAATTCGTATAACATTTATCTTGCAATTTACTTGTAAATAGTGCTGGCTGCTATACTGACAATTTGTAATTGCATCACATATGGATTTGCATATAGATCAATTCAGTTGTAAACTCCTTAATTCTTATTCCGATGGGTCTTTTTATTTCTCCAGAATATGATTTTCAACATGAACAAAAGCATACCTAAACCAGCTTTGGATCCATTAATTATCAATATTAAGAATGTTGTAATTATATCTTTCCTTTTTTCTGCCATTTTAGATCTAGGGAGATCATACCCTGCTTCACAAAAGCACACACAGAAACATCCAAATCTCTACCAAGTTTAAAAATTGAAAAGCAAGTGTCATATGTGATTGCTTATAACTTCTTTTCATATTGATTTATATATTGTATTTTGCAGTGGATATTTTGGGTGGGCCCATTGGTTGGAGCTACAGCTGCTGCAGCCTACCACCAGTATGTGCTTCGAGCAGGACGGATCAAGGCCTTTGGGTCCCTTCGTAGCCAGCCCAGTGCTCCAGTGTAAAAATTCTTTGATACTTAGTATCAATGATAAAGCTCTCTTAAAGATCCTAAATAAGAGGAAACTCATCCGAGGCTTGTATATGTCTAGCCAGTCAAAGTATTTTTAATATATTTGAAAATAACCATCTGTGTATTTGGAAATTTTCTTTATGTTGGTCAACCCCTTGGCTAACCCCAACAGATGAGGCCAGGTATAAGCCTGGATGAATTTGATGTAAAAGATAAACCTCATTCATGGCATCTAATAAAAACTTAAAAAGGAATACATATGCAGTTGCTTTCATACTTGCCACTCCATAACAATGATAGTTAATCGTTGCAACCATGAGGAACAATTATACGATTGATACAATGATGCTCAACTCTGAAGAGCATGATGAATGTAAATTGATTTGACTACTATCATAATTAGCATTGTAAAAATGAACAATGGCCATTATGAATACCATACAATAAAACCTGGGTCACTCTTGAAGTTTATGGCACATAATATATTGAGAGGGGAGATATCATGAGGAATTGGATATAATCAGAAAATCAAATACTAGGAAACAGATTATGCTGGCTCAAAAGACGAAATAAATGCAAAAATCAGTTAAATAGTAGACCACTTCAATGGGGTGACCTCCAATAATCACAAAATAATAATATGAATTTAACATAAAAACTTAAGATGGTTTGGGAGAGTCTTTTATATAAGCATAACTATGCGGGGATACCCCCCTTCATCCTAATTAAGTCAGCTTAAGAAATAACTAAAACCAATAAAAAAATCTATTGAGGTTAAGCCTGCCACAAGTGCTTATTCTTATTACACTTAGGAATATAGAATAAAGGATCAAAACATTCCCATCCCCTCTAAAAAAGTGTTTCCCTCGAGACTTAACAACTCTATAATCTTTTGTGTTTGTTCATCATTCCATGTTTTACCATAGATGAAGTGTCATCAAAGAATACCAACAGCAATTTATGGACGGAACATTGAATTCATGAGACTTTGAAAAGTTGATTTGACATTAGCATTACCAAATGGCATAACTAAGAAATCATAATGACTCTCCCGTGTTCTAAAGGTAGCCTTTTGTACATCCTCTTCCTTTAATTGAATTTGATGATAACCTAAACATAAATCTAACTCAATAAAAAGCACTACATCATCCAATTTATTTAATAATTTATCAATAATATGAACAAGAAACTTATCTTTAAGAGTGAGCTTGTTGAGTTTGAGGTAATCTAGGGACATTCTCCATGACTCATCCTTCTTGTTAACCATTATCATTAAAAATGAACACGCACTTTTGTTGGGACGAACAATGCTTGAATTAAACATTTCCTTGACCAAATTTTATATTCTTACTTTCATTGATGGTGTTGAATGATCTCTTGAGGTTCTAGTGAATCTTGAGTTTTTACATATTATGTTTCTACAAAATGTGGTTGTGCAACTATGCCATAAGAGCCTTTCTTAAGTAATTTCTCCATCCTATGAGAGCTTATAATTTGACTTGGTGGTGATTGTATCTATATAAGTTTATACGTTTCTCTATTTGTATAAAAAGCCATGACTAAGTCCTGAAAATTGAAATACACTATTCCAAACGGTTTAAGCCATTGCACACCTAGAACTACTTTTCTCCACCAATTGGGAGAGCAAACACTTTTGAAAGTAATTGATCATATCTCATAGGGATTTTTATATGATGGTATTTGCTTTTGAATGTAATTGATCATATCTCATTGAGAGTTGTTTCCCATCAGCTAGCATGACTTGAAAATTAGAGATTGAGTACACAATAAAATTGAGCTCATTAGCCAACCTTTTATCAACAAAGTTGTGTCTACTACCTGTATCAACCAACATTGTCACCTTTCACTTTTTTCTATAACCAATCATTGAGTGTTTGTGGTGTACTTGTACTTTACAATGCATGTGGGAAGATAATAACACTTTCTGCTTCCTCTAAATTCTCATTCTCAAATTCTATAGCTAGTTCTTTTGTAGCTATTTCTCCCTCTTCTTCAACCTCATTCTTAATAACCATTTTTCTCTTTTATCTACCTCTTGTTGAGCTAGGAGCTTACTAAAAAAAAATTGGTTAAAAAGTTGCCCCCCTTTCTATCAATAAGGTTAGGTATTTTTCTCTTTTCTATACCTTTTGTTGAGGAGGGAGCTTACTATTTTTTTTGGGTTAAATTTGTCCCCTTTTCTATCAATAGGGTTAGTCATATTTTTGTCTTTACATCTTATGGTTTGATCTTGTGTGGAACTTCTGGTGGTGGAGCTTCGTTGCTCAATATGCAATGCTCGTTGCATACCTTTTCTAATTGTACAAGGTTCTAAAAAACAAACATCCTTTTTAATTTCATCATTAAGTCTGTTGATGTAAAGTTGTAATCTCTGATAAAGTGTCACATTCCAAGCCTAGATCGCCAATCTCATATGCTCGACATTATAGCCCACTACAAACTTTATTTAATTTAAATTTGTTAGTTGGTTGAAATAGCTTCCATTCCATGGTTGTTCATAGTGGATTGCTAAATCATTACCAAATTCTTTCCATATAGGCATTTGGCATTGCTCGTCATTCAACATCCATTGGCACCATTGATAAGGTTGATATTCCAAATGTAGTGAGGCTATGTCCATTGAATTGTCTAGTATAGTATGAAGCTTAAAATATTGTTCCATGAGACTAGTTTGTTCTATTTAAGGTAGGTTCAATTTTGAATCTTGAAAAAACTATCCTACCCCTTGATTTTGTCTATTAGGATTGTACCTACTCAAGTGGTTTTGTTGGGGTTTCAATTCAAACAATAGTTCTTGTTTAAACCTATCTAAATGCTCATCTAAATATTGAATTGAGCAAACAAATTATCTTTGATAAAATGTATTGTTGTTTCACATCCTAGTGGAATTTTCCAGTGTGCCACGAAGACATCCCCACCCCCCCCCTCCCATGCAAAAACCTTGCATTTCCTAGACGTCCCTGTCTCGAAGACATGGGGACTTGGGGGGGGACGTCCCCCCACCAACCCACCACCAATGTCACCGTCTCCAAGATGCCACTACGACTTCGAGGATGTCGGGGTTTCCTCAAGATGTCTGGGGGACTTCTAGTTGTATCCAAGATGTAAAATTCTTATACTTATACATCTTTTTATAACTATTTTTTCAAGTATTCTATGTATTTCACCACCCTGTTGCCACCCCGCCACCGTCCCCCCGCCGTCCCTAAAGTTAGGCCCTTGGTCCCCCCATCCCCAAAACCCATCCCCACGTCCCCGCATCCCCCGGTCAAGAAACTCTGTGGAACTATGGAATTTTCCTTTCGATTTTAGGCAGGGAAAAATAGAGGCAATGGATTCAGTACTAGTAAAAAAGACCTCTAATCCTAAATACATGGCTTCTAATGTTCCTTTAATAAGTTTTTTGTTGGGTAAAGAAGGAAAGAATCCAATGTTGTGAGTTGTAACCATAAAGTTCTAAAATGTGAGCAGTAACTATATTTGATGTTCGTCTTTTGACCAAACTTTAACCACTAAATTACAAAATTAACCCTACCTAATTTTTCATGATATTTCTTAAAAATGTAAAAAGTAAAATAAAATTAAAATTCCAAGAATTGTTTCTTATAAAACAAATTAATTAAAAATAAGAAAATCTTATGACCTGACTTTGACCACTAAATTACTACATTAGTGTTTTCTCTAATAAGAAATCATAAAGAATTGAACCTACCAAATTTTTCATGAGCTTTCCAAAAACCTAAAAATAATTTGAAATTATCTGAAAATTGCAGCCTATAAAACAATTTAATAAAAAATAAGAAAAATATAATAACTCGAAAAAAAAATGATCCCACAAAACTAATTTTTTACCTCAAGCTTCCTTGATTGCATACCTCAAAACCCTGAAAAAATCATGTCCAAATTTGTAGTGATTTGTAGGTTATGGTCAAAAAAAAATTCTTAACCCCTATTGTAGTTCTGATACTTCTTATGGTATTTCTTAAAAATAAATGTAAAAATAAAAAAATAGCAGACCATTTCGACAAAGTGACCTCTAATAATTAGAAAATAATAATATGAATTCAATATAAAAATTTAAGGTGGTTTAGGAGAACCTTTATCTTCATGCTAATTAAGTTGGCTTAAAGAATAAATAAAATTATTAAGGTTAAGCATCTGGTTAAGCATCCTACAAATGCTTATCCTTATTACAGTTAGGAATATAAGATATTAGGATCATAACATCTATTGAATGGGAGAAATAAGCATTAGAAGAAAACAGCACATGTGGAGGACTGCAACATGAAACATAATACGAGAATTCCAAAATGCTAGGAAGTAGCTAGAAGTATTTTATATGGAGAGGCAGTAGAGATTCATTAGCATCCAATCCATATAACAAAATAAGTAAATTTTCTAAAGCCAAAATTTCCCAAGTAGCGGTGTAGAATGTAGAGTCTCAAGGGTCAGTTATGTAAGCAGATCAAACAATGTGCCGTTCAGATATAAGAAAAGAAATACCTGTGGAGATAATGTCAAAAGTTAAAAGTATAAGGGAAAAAAAAATTATTGGGCGCATAATACAACTAGAGAAAGGAACTCACCTCTTTGTATTGCTTTTATTTAGTAAAAGCCTAGCACTCTTACTGAACAAAGCATCAGCTCATGGATATCTTGAACTGCTATTCAGTGCCAATGCATCAAATTCTGCACATTCTGGACACAAGACTTTCAGTTGTAGTATTAACATTAATTTGTGTAAAGCTTTCACGGGAATATCTAACTGGCCTAATGTATATTAGATACTGAAATTGTTTAAAATTCCATTGATAACTTTACAACAGAATCGTGGAGCTGAAGTTTCCTAAAGAAATATTGGCAAGAAAAAAACCCTTGAGAAGTGCATGCTTGTGTATCAGTTCAGCTTGCTCACTTAGGCCACCCTCTCACACTTTACATCCCAGAGGGGTATTTGTCCTGCCAACAAGAAAGGTCACCCTAAAATGTATTGAAGACTCCAACGTACACAACATTCAGAACTGGCAAAGATAGAAATGGAAAACAGTCATATTGAGCAAATCCATTTAAGATAATTAAGGGGCAGAAGTAAATCATGATGAATTCCATGAAGGGGACATTATTTATGGATATTCTTGATGACATTGCACAATTAGTTTCAGGAAAGATAAACATTAAAAGAAATGTACTTGCAGCAAGAAATCTTGGCAAGGTAAATGCGAGTTCACATATTAACTATCCCCTTGGTAAGTAGAACAATATAATCCCTATGAAAATAGAAAGATGGTCAAAACTTACAACTAGAGACATCATAAAGAAAACATAAAAAAGAGTTCATCTCATAAATGATTTTCCATAAAGGTGATAAGGGTCATAAATTGGCAAACCAGAAACGGAAACACTTTAATGCTCCACGGGGATGTGTCCCCTGCCTTTTTTGGCTCGTACCCGTATTGGGTACAAAACAGGGACACGAGGATGGCCAAGAAATGTCCCCTAGCCATCCCTTTTTTATGCAAAGTGTCTGAAACTTCCAAGGGACGTTTTTTGCAGATTCAAGGGACTTAGGGGACAGCTAGCAGTACCCAGTACGGCCAAGACGTCCCCTAACCGTCCCAGGGACTGCTAGCCATCCCCTATGGCCCAGCAACATCTTACTTTTTTTTTTGTAAAAAAACACATTTTTTAAAAAAAGGGGATGGATGGGCCCACAAGAATCCCCCACCCCTTCAAACAAAACCCAAACCTACTTGACTTATCAAAACAATAAAAGAAAAAAACATTCTCATTTTGACATTTGCAAACTTGAGGTGAAGAGCAGCAAGTGAAAGAGGAGAGAACAACAGTTGAAAGGGGAGACTAGGGCATCAAATCTACTTCATTAGAGGTAAATTCTTCATTTTACATTTGTTTTTTGATGTTTCAAATTGTTTTCCATTTTTTCAAATTTTTTTCAAATTTTTTTACCACATAGGAAGGGCATTGTGAGTTTATTTTTTCCTTTATTTGAACTTGCAGCTCTCTTTTCAATTCTTAACCAAAAAAATCATGAGCAACAATGAGATTACTAGTAATGATAGTGAGGAGGCTTAGGTTCAAATGCATGAAAGAAGTAGACCTAGAAGTAGAACTCATAGAAGTATGGCAGCCATTGAGGGTTCTTCAAGCAGTGGGAGTGTAGCAGGGCCAACAACTTCAAACCCATTTGAATGTCCTTCTAAAGTCCTCAAAACCTATGCAAAAGGCCCATTTAACTTGGAGCCATATATTTTCTATATTTTTGTCATTTTATAGTTGAAACTTGGAGCCTTTGGGCATTTTTTTATAATTTTTATATATGTATGTACATTCACAATGAAAGCATTTGAATTTCTTTAATTTGTTTGTCAATTCTCATGTGAAATCTCAATTCAAGTCTAATGTTATGTATTAATCTTCTACAATGTCTATGATGAATGCTTTATCAATGTTATGATATGAATATTTGAAATTTCTCTATATTTTGACTCGGAATTCAAGAGGGCGGTTTGAATTAGGGTTTCGACGTCTGGCGGTGGGGAAGCCTTGGCCTCCCCCACGAAGGTACTGTTCTTTGTACCCCATGGGCTCCTCCTCATTTTTTGCCTTCTGTGGTAGTGTGGATCGTTTTGTTCTCTAGTTTATTATGTGTGTTGTTTTGTTCTCCAATTTCTTGTTTCGTTCAATTGGATTGGCTTTAGCAAACCTTCTCGCCAAGGTGGCCCCTCAATCGTACGGTTTCCATGGAGGGGGGATACAGAATCCCCCAATGGTGTTGGGCTTTTTTCAAAGGACGAAGGGGTTTCAAATGGCTCGAATCGCCCTAAGTCATTTCATAATGCCCTCTCATTCAATGCGCCAATGTGCCCTGATAACGCTAAATTTGTCTTTGAGTCGGAAGGTGAGGATGAAGCTGCAGTCGCCCATGATGCCTTGCAAGGTATGTGCCCTCCGGACACCACTATGGTTATTCCCAATGATAACATGCTTGACACAATAAATTCTTAATGGGTTAGGCTTGTTGGGGTGGCAGTATTCTTCGCTGATGTTAACCCTAATGCTCTCCCCGCTCAAAAATATTTAGATAACTAGTTTAATATAGTCGAGAATAAAAAATTAAACATACAAATTGCCTTCTGTAGAATGATCCAAAAAGGCTTTTTTTTAATTTTCTTTAAGAATCATGAAATGCAAACTAAGTTTTGGGGAAACCATATTGGAGCATTGGGAAATCGGTTTTTAGGGTTCTTTCTTGGGCGCACGAGGCTAACAGTGAAGAAATTTTGGCATTGTCTAGCCCTAGGTGGCTTCTTTTGAAAAATGTTCCCCAAGACCTTTGGTCCTTCCTCTCGCAGGTCATGGCTCCTTTTGGCAATGTTATCTGAGTCGATAGACCCCATGTAACTCTTCTTGACATGAATGCAAGATTGTGCATCTCGCTCCACCCTGGTGTAGATTTGCCAAACAATGTCGGGTTGAGGATCGATGGCGTTCTCTATGTGTGCCCTATTGAGCTTCTTGGTGGTTTGGGGGCATGCTTCCTCTGTAGAAAAGAGGGGCATGTCTATAAGAATTGTACACTCCTTAACAGGCCTACGGGTTTTGCTCAACACAAGGCGGGGGTTGCGGCTCAGAGCGTGAATCCCACCTCTGGTGGTGCTTCCAGTGTCTTCGCTCCTGGTTTTGTCGAGGTACCGAATGGCGTCCCCATCCCCAAGCCTGTGTCTTCTCTGTCCTATCCCCTACCATCGTCCTCCGGGCTGCAAAGCTCAGTCTACTCCTTGTCCCCCGGCCTTGGCTCCGCTGAGTGGGCTCTCGGTGTTGTTGTGACCCAGCCATGTGTGCCTACCTGTAACCAATTCGACCCACTTGTTCCTTCTGCCCCAGTCTCTGCCTTGAAGTTCTCTTTCTTGCCTTTTGGCCTTGCCCCCATTCCTCCCCCTGATGCTCCGATCTCGAGTTCCCCTAAAGTGAGTGAGGGCTCCTTCCCCACCAAGAAGAATGCTCAGCAATTGGCGTTGGAAAAAATCAAGAGTTTAGGTGACTGCAATAAGTCCAATAGAAAAATTGAAGTTATTAAAACTTTTGTGAATGGGGTCCAAGTTGATGAAGAAACCATCATCAGCAACCCGCAAAGTGATGCTAACTCTGAGAAGAACCCCTCTCGGGTGCATCAGATAGTTCCCACGATTGAGACCTATGGGGTGGATCAAGTGGGAGATTTAGTCTTGCCCACTCCATTTAGCCCTGGCTTCGAGGGTGGCAACTGCCTGTCGCCTCGTGATGGAGATGATGCGGTTAATGCTATGTCCTCTCCTGTGATAGAGGACAATTTTGATAAAGATGGTAACAATAACACTTCTCCTATAAAGGTTTCTCAAGACATTCTCACCTGTAAGTTAAGTGAGGATTCCAATTACAGTGGTTCAATGGGTGGTGGGGAGCCTACCTCTAAAACAAGTGGTGACCCCCCCACCCCGCAATTGTAAGACTCCTTAGAATCCTTAACTAAGTTTGTTAGGCGATGGTCAATGGGTAAGACTGAGTCTGCTAGCAAGGTAACTAGTATGCCCGCCATTGAACCTACAAGGGCTAATGGGCACAGTGTTGGTGAGCAAATCCCTGGTGGGCGAGTGGAGTCACTCAATGACAAGGCTCAGGTATCAACTCTCATTGGGCGTGATAAATTCACAAGTGTGGTGGTCCCCGGATTGGAGGAGGCTAAAGGGGCAAGAAAAGATGGCACCCCTGCCCCTCCTAAAGAGCCAAAGAGAAGAGGGCACAAGAAAGGGAGCTCCATCTTCATTAACAAAAACAATGGGGGTATAACTAAAGGTAAAAGAAAGAAGACCAGCATAGTGTTGTCTATCCCTTCCTTGAAGAGAGTTGAAACTAAGGAAAGAGCTCTAAAGTTCTTTGAGGTTTTCAAGAATAGCAAAGAGAACAACTCGAATTGTGTTGTCAATGATGTTTAGTTGTATGTCATGGAATGTTAGGGGGTTGGAATCCCCGGATAGGAAGTGTGTGGTTAGGAGGTTCCTTAACTTGGAAAGAAACAAGGATTTTGTCTTTCTTCAAGAAGTTAAGGCTATTGGTTTCACTTCAGAAACTAATTTGAACTTTGTGTGGAGGGATTCTAGTCACCTTGTTTCAAAGCATGAGAAAGGCAAGGGTGGGGTGGCTTTGCTGCTTGCCAATAAGTGGACTCCTCACATAACCAATACTAGGGTGTCACCCTGCAATAGGGCTTTGTGGGCTACCTTGGAGAAGGGAGGCAATGCATTTGGCATTTGCTCAATTTATGCTCCTAATGATTACCTAGGGAGAATTGAGTTGTGGAAATGGCTCTCCACTCTCCCAGATGTCCCTTGGATCCTAGGGGGTGATTTCAATATGATTGAGAGTAAAGAAGACAAAAGGGAGGGCATCAACATGGATTGGAAGGGGAATGAAAAGTACTTTTGGTATAGATTAAAAAACCAACTTAACATCATTGACCCTTTGGAGGGCAAGAAGAATGAGTGCAACAGTGTGTGGTACACTTGGTGCAATGCTCAAAAGGGGGGGAAAAGAATTTTTTGCCGATTGGACAGGTTCTATGCTAACAAAGATCACTTCAAGTTTGAGCCCATCAAGAATGGCCATAAGGTTTTAGTGCACCCTTACACCCTGTCAGACCACCATCCGATCAAGGCTAATATACCCTTAAATAATGGGGTGAAGAAAAGCTCCAAGACCAGGGACTCCTTCATTCTCAATACTAGCCTACTGAGGGATAAGGACTGTATTGATGTTATAAACACACTAAGGGGAATCAATAAATGGTTGCTGAGAAGCGCTAGCCCAATTGAACATTGGAATAAGAATGTTGTTGGGTGGAAAATAGTCTTTCAAACTATTGGTAAAAAGAAGGCGAAGGATCAAAGGTGGGAGGAGAACTGCCTTCAGGATGTGTTGTTAGATGCTGAAACCAAAATCCAAGAGGAACCAAATAGTATTGTGCTATATGAAAATTTGAATAAAGCTAAAACTCGCTGAGAAAACTCCAAGCAAACAAAATCAGGGGCTTGAAGGTAAGATCCAAGCTTAACTGGCTCGAGAATGGGGATAAAGGTTCAAAGTTTCTCTTCAGGTGCATAAAGAGCAAAGGGTTGAGGGAACAAATAGATCAGATTTGTCATAATGGTGTAACTTTGTCCGATCATGAAGAGATTTTGAAGCAGTTGTATATGTTTTACAAGGAGTTGTTTAAAAGGATGTTGGGGGAAGTGAGGCTAGAAACAGGATCAAAAATCTCATCCCTCCCAAAATTTCCCAGGAAGATGCCAATATGCTGGCTGCCCCCTTGTCAAAGAAGAATAAAAAACGCTATCTCATCTATGAGCAATGATAAGTCTCCAAGTGTGTATGGGCTTCCTGTAGAGTTTTACAAGGTTTTCAGTGACTGGGTGTGTGAGGATCTTCTCCAAGTATACACAGAAGCTCTAGCCAAGGGTTCCCTAGGAGCTAGGATCAATCAAGGTCTCATCAAGCTTTTGCCAAAAGATGGGGATAAGGCCCTAATCAAGAATTGGAGACCTATCACATTATTAAATGTTTCCTACAACGTGTTGGCTAAGATTCTTGCATTAAGGCTTTCCAACATTCTACCCAAGTTCATAAACTCCACTCAAACCGGGTTTATTAAAGGCAGATACATATTGGAAAATCTGATTACAAGTTGGGAGGCTTTCGATTGGGCCAAAAGGTCGCATCAGGATGTTGAGTTGCTATTGTTGGTGTTGATGATATGTAGTCGTGGGCCTCTACTTCCAGGCACGTATTTTTATGAAGATGGATAAATTAAATATAGCCTTTGGCTATTGTTGTGACCTATTTCACACATCGCCCCATTGCAAATGGGGACCCCCAAGTTTTGATGTCACCCTCTGAATTGCCAGTTTAGAGTCCTAAATTTGAATGACTTTTTGAGAGTCAGTCCAGCCAAGGTGAGATTTTGAACCCGTTTGAATGCTTAAACGTCATGGAAATGTTCAGAAGACCCAGTAGACAAGGAACACCATTGCTTTCGGTCAATTCTGACACTTCCTATTTTTTAGGGACTCTACGTTTTTGCTTTTTTGCTTTTTTGATTTTCGGCATTTTTAGGCCATTCTGGAGTTCCTATTTTTTAGGGATTTTGCGTTTTTGCTTTTTTGCTTTTTTGATTTTCGGCATTTTTAGGCCATTCTGGAGTTCCTATTTTTTAGGGATGCTTTTTGCTTTTTCTATTTTTGGAAAGTTTCTATTTTTGGATTCCATCAGGCAAGAAATCAACACGCCTCCAGATGTCAAAAGAATCAAGGTAAAAATGGCAAAAGTGTTGAAAAATGGCTAAGTCATGAAGATGGCGCCCTCAAGGAAGGAATGGCATGAAGTCTAAGAAGTCCACCCTACCTTTGGCATGCCAAAGGTAGCCACTAGCAACCAAGGCTGAAGTCTGCCCATGGCATGGAGGTCTCCAAGTCCGCCATGGCACAAGGAAGCCAAGTCCGCCCTTGGCAAGAAGGAAGCCAAGTCCGCCCTTGGCATGAGGAAGCTAAAGTCCGCCCAAGATGTTTGGAGAGAGGTGGATGGCGCAAGACAAGGCAAGTCCGCCCATGGCATGGAGAGAGCCAAGTCCGCCCATGGCACAAAATGGTCAAAGTCCGCCCAAAAAAGTCAATGGCATGAAGTCTAGCAAGTCTGCCCAGCATAAAGGAAAAATGGCATGAAGTCTATGAAGTCCGCCATATGCTAAAATGGCAAGAGGTATGAGAAGTCCGCCCCAAGAAGTTTGGAGAAGGGTAAAAATATGAAGGGCTTCACTCCAAGATGTTTGGAAGGGGTGAAATTGCAAGGAAAACTCACCTTACGTGGAATTAAATGGCCAATACAAGTGAAGTTTGCCATTGGACAACGCATGAATAAAATTCGCCATGGCAAGAAAAGTGTGAAGTTCGCCTAAGACAAATGGAGAATAAAATACGCCATTGGCAAGGAATTATAAGAAATTTGTCCAACTTTGAAAGGTAAATTTTTCTAAGGCATGAAAAACAGAAAAATGTCCAAAGGAAGAAGAGGTTTGGCAGGCACGAAAATCACTCCTCAACACAATGGAATGAAATTCTTTGGCATAAAATGAAGAGTGTTTGGTAGAGCAACCATGAAGTCCGCCCCTCTCAGCTTGGAAAAATTCCTAAGGCACTAATAAAAAATGGCAAAGTGGCAGAGATCTCCAAGTTCGCCCAACCCAGAAGATGAATCGTTTGGCTAAATAAAAATGTCCAGAAGGGTCAGAACTCCGCCTAGAGAGTTGAAATTTGGCAGATGAACTATTGAGCACATTTTGGCTAGGCAAACGATTTGAAAAGAGATATTTTGCCTCGGACAAACAAACTTAGCCATGTGTCAAGGTTAAACGGGTTAGAATTTTAAATATTTTGATATTTTTAATTATTTCCCAACACTTAGGGAATTTTAATTAAAAAATTCTAAGTCTGGAGGTTATTTGGAAGATTAAATTATTCTGCCTTAGATAAATTTAAAATTGCCATGATTCGAAAATTTAAAGTATGTTGGAAACTTAATTTTAAACAATTAATTTAATATCTTTTGATATTTTCTCCAACACTTAGGCAATTTTAAAGAAATTCGAAAATCTCAAACAGAGGTGGCACAGAGATGAAAATTAGAAACTTGCCTCAACAACTGAAAGTGAAATTAGAAACTTGTCGATCTGAGAAGAAAAACGTTTCTAAAAATTGGAAGAAAATCAGAGAAAAGAAAGCAATTCCTTGAGGAAAATCGCACTTCTCAGCCATAAAATGAGTTTCAACAACTCATTTCTTCACAATTTCGGCTGAGAAGAAGCTATCTTTCTCGAATCTTCTGGGAATTGTTTGCAAAGGAAAATTTGGTGCAAGTAACGTTGCCGTGAGAATCAAGGAATTAATTTATTGTTGACAGGCGTGATTTTTAGAGAGAAATAATTTATTTCTTTGCTGAAAATCGTACTTCCCAGCATATTGGCGCACTTCCTCTGGCAGATTTTCAGAATTTTTAAATTCATTTGCAGCCAGAACACGATCTTTGAGGTTTGGAAATTAATCGACAATGTGTTTGTGCCTCGTTTTTATCTTCTACTTTCTTTCTGGCACGAGTTTCATTCACAGATGGGCGAATTTGATTACTTTCAGCTTGCTTTTTGACAGAAATTTTAATTTAATAAGTTGAAAGTGCGATTTTGTCTAAGTTACACCCCGGAGTAATTTGATTTTAAAAGTTCTTATATTAATGTTAAGCATTTTGTACTTGCAGGTTGACAGTCAATCAAGAAGAGACACCCAGGCAAGCACAAATGAAGTTCGCAAACAAAGGATCACAACCAGAGACTAAAATAAAATCAAAATGGAAGAACATCTCGGACACCAATCTTGGTCATATAGACCTCGATGAATTCAAGAGAAGAGTATATGTGCACAATGGGCCTTTACCCACGCCTGCAGCCAGGAGAATGGTAAGAAATGGAATCTTTCAAGCTGTCGGATTTCCGCCTACGCTTGAATGTGCTGAATTGATGGTGGAGTGTGCACTTCATTATAATGCTGAGTTGAGACAAATTGTGGCACCTGACGGGAGAATATTGGCACATCTGGGAGAGTTGGCCATACAAGAGGCCTTTGGCATTCCTTCGTATCTTAAAAACCACTAATAAAACTAAGGAAGACGCCCAGAGATTGTATGATGAGCAACCTAACCTTTGTGCTGCCAACATCAACAAGTCATGGCTGGACAAGCCTAGGCCGTCGGTCAAGAAGATGCCCAAGAAGTTGATGCATACGGACTTCAAGGAGGACTACGGAGACATCATTATCTTGCTGAACAGAATAGCAGGCAGTCCTTTGGGGGCGCCATTTGAGCCATGGATGTACTATTTTATTGAGGACATCACAGAGGGCGTAAAGATGTTTAACTGGTCACGAATGATTAGCAACAACCTCCACGAGCAGCTTGTCAACCTAGAGAAAACTAAAACGTTTTATATGAGTTCTTACGTCATCTATATGTTGGCTAGGACTTACAAGTATGCAGGCTTGATATGCAAGCGCACGGTCGGCAGTGGATCAAATGAGCTGAAGGCATACGACTGCTATCCACAATTGCAATTGAAAGAAAAGGCGCACTTCCGGCGAGCTCATGACGCCTTCCTTATGTATATCACCAGGATACTCCAGGGAGGGACGCATCAACGGTTGACTCCTGAGGCCAAGAAGCTGATTGGCAAATATGGATCTTGGTTTATCCAGTATCCCCGATATACTTACATCAGAATCCAGGGATTCACTGGGAGCCCATATCGTTTGCCCATTTTCCCAACTAACAAGATGGTCTTGTTGGAAGTACTAAGGCAGCTAGAAGAATTTCAAGGCCTCCAACGGACAAAACAAAAGGCGGCAGTAACCTTTCCCTTCTTTATAGGGAACATGCTAGAGTCTTGTCCATCATCACAGGCAGCAGATAGTGTCAGGCTCGAGATTTAGCATTATCCTTTTGCTACCTATCCATCTAGGAGCCACTTCGACCCGCATCATCACATCAAGACGGTGGATGGAAGGAGGTACAAGCATAGGGTTGAACTGGAAGATTTCTGGGCAAACGCTGCGGACGAGTTTGAGGTTAGGCGAAAGATGTGGTCCAGATTGCCTGTCAATTTGATCAGAGCAACAGAACTTTGTCGAGTGTCGGATCAGTTGGAGGAAGATGGACAACAGGTACAGCTGCACTTTGATGAGAGTTTGCCTTTGCCGGTAGTCAAGTGGTCAGAATCCGAGCACGCCGATTTAAATACTTTGATGAGACCAGTCATCAAGTATACACAGTGGTGGGTTGATCAACAGATTCAGGAACTCAGGCGAAAAAGGATAACCTTAACTTATGATATGTTGAGTGAGGCGGAATCCTATTCTTCCAATGCGGACGCATCCCACGGCGTAGGGATGATAGAGGCCACCACTTCCAGGAAAAGGAAGGAGATAGCTGCAGGCAAGGAGCCAGTTCAGAAGCAGGCTAAGGTAAAGCCTTCCCACTCGGCCGCATCTAGGAATATTGAGGAGATGCTGGCTACTGTAGACGCTTCACTGGCTAACATTAGGGATCCTTCCCCGATTCCGGAAAACAATATGGAGCCTCAACCAGACGAAGATGCGCCACCATCTCCCACGGGCACAGAAATATTGGAGTCCGATGATGAAAATATGGACACCCAAAATGAGGATTTCTAGGAAGGAATGATTTCAGCCCTTAGGGGAATTCTGGACATTCTTGACAGGGAAGACAGGCCTGAGGATGAAGGCATAGAACAGCCGACGATCCCGGATTGGCTAAGAGAGAGGCTGAAAGTACAGGCGCCAGTGGAGGAGCCAGAAGAGAATGACACTGCTGACTTCTTGGCCAGACTTACGCAGACTGCCGTTAAGAAGCCAGCAAAGAAATTCTCGAGCATACAGAGAGATGGAGCCGGCAACAGGATAGTGCAGATCGCAATGCCTACAGTGGACAGGCCACAGGAGGACATGGCTCCACAAGATTATGCCATCACAACCATTGACTTGGGCCCAACCACGAAGGGCCAAGAAATTGAAGACTTGGACAATTCAGTGTCCACTATCAAGTCAAGGTTGGCAAAGGAGGTAACCAAGAGGAAGGAGTGCCAGGTAGAAATTGGGCGCCTAAAGGAGTATATCCAGCACTTGATCAAGCCACTTGATCAAGACAACACAACAGCTTCTCTACTTCTGAACTCTTCACAGGGGGCCGTTAAAGAGATAAAAGAAAATATGGTCACCGTTCGGGAAGCCAGAGAATGGATAGCAGCAAAGGGGACTGAAGCTGAGGCATTCGTAGAGAGGTTGACTCTGGTTTATGGTCAGGCCACTGCCCTACTTTCTAGGCTAGCCACTTTGGCAGAAGTGTGGGATAACCTTCCGGATGTGCAAGATAGGATAATCCCTTGCCTTAGGATTCTGAAAGGAGTTCCTAAGCAGGAGCTGATAGACGGAGGTGTCATTGCAGCAGGAGCAACCTATGACTTCCACAC